>VNJY01004921.1:0-20358 GCA_008042715.1 Drosophila bocki | reverse complement strand
AGTTTTCCGATTTAAAATTAATGCTCTTTTGGCCGAGTTATGATATTTTTAATTTAAAAAAAAATCAAGAAGTTTTTTAATATAAAAAATCCGATTTTATAATACAAAATAATATTTTTCTAAGTCAAGGAATCATTTCCGACCCCATAAACCATATATATTCTTGATCAGCATCAACAGGGGAATCTTTCTAGACATGTCCGGAAGAAATCGATTTTTTGGCCATTCTTGCGAAATTTGATAAGGGGTTACATCATTAAAATTAGCAAAAATGGCCAAAAATTTTGATTTCTTAAAATTTTAAATTTGGTGTGCAGTTTTTTTAAATTAATAAAAACTAACACAAAACAGCTTTCCGAATCGAAATTAATGCATTTTTGGCTTAGTTATGATATATTTTAATTGTTACCTGCAAGGGTATACCAACTTTGGCTGGCCAAAGTTAGCTTTCTTTCTTGTTTTTATTTAAACCGTATCCCCAGGCTTTTATAAAATGAAAAATCGTTTTTGGTTTGATTTCTTTTTATTTTATTTTTATTTATTTTTTTAAGCACACTGAAACTCCCATTGGAGTCACTGCAATTGGGACTCGTGGAAAGTTTATTTATCTTTGCAATACATTCTTGGGTACATATTTATACAGATGTAAATATATATACATAATTGTACTGTTAAATATTGAACGAACATGCATACAAAAATATTTATAGTTGCTTTTTTGCTGTGGTTGTATTTGGATTTGGCTTCCCAGAAAAACCTAATATTGTACAATAACATTGGTCGACAAAAAAATAGAAGAAGAAATCCTTAAGACTGGAACACTCTTTCGCCCATTAAAATTTGTTGTCTAGGAAAAATAGTTCTCAAATTACTGAGGGTCCATCCTTGTGGGATAATTTTAATTTTCTGTCGACAAGTGTGATTTTTATTTTTCTAATCTAATAAAAAAAAAGGTTTTATTATATGTATCACAAATATCTAGTATATATAAATATATATTTTTATTTATATAGTTTTAGCGAAAGCTACCTTTTGCCTAAAAGGATCGTATCATTGATATATACTCGTTGAAGAAAAAACATATGGGAGAGCCAAAGAAATCACCAATGTTTTGAAATCCCTTTAATATGGGCCCAAAAGTATGCTAGGAAAAAATAAATTTCAAAGTCCTGTCCAAAAGTATTAAATTCACAATTCATGGTTGAGAGGGGTTTCAAAACCTTGGTGATTCTGATCTGGGCACCCCATGGATTTTGTATTATTTTGACGAACCAAGCCGAATGATTCCGCCCCTGAATCGGTCGGTCTGTCTCTTAGGTTGAGCTGGAACTTAGGAAAGGAGCCACGCGCTCGCGAGAAATTGGAACCAATTAATATTTTACAAAACAGACACATCGTCGACACATTTAACGCAAGTTGAACAACACACAAAACTGGGAGTCTGTTTGGTATATCTTAGCACACAAAATGTTATCTTTACTGGCAAACATTTAAACATTGAGATGTATGGGTATTGTTTATGTCAGCGGGGATAAAAAGAAACCCTCCTCAGATGGAAGAAGCACGATGTACGTCTATAGTAACAAGACGATGTTACGCATCTTGGTTATTATACCGTTTTTAGTCTTGGGTTGTGCCACTTTAGTTAAATGAGTGCGATATGTACCATGTTGCCCTATTAACAAATACGATAAATACTAGTATTTAACACTGACTTTGGGAACAGTATACATAGATTGCAAAGGGATTATGAGGCAAGCTTCGACGTGGCCGAAGTGATTGTAGGTAAATAAATATATTAAGCACATCATGCTTCCTATAAGCTCTTGCTTCAACGTCCCGAAACAAGGTCCCTGTTCGAAACCAACACAATTCCGTGTGCGTCTCCAGCACACGTCGTCCTTAAGTATACATTGGGATTAAATAATATATATATATATGTATATACGCGACACCATTCCCCATTCAGCGTCCCTTTTCGCCGGAACGCATCTGCTCGCGACTGTCGCCGCGCTCAATGTACCAATTGTTGTTGCGCTTCTGGGCCTGCTTGTGGCGGGCATGCTCACGGTGCTGCATCATCCGCTCATGCCACTCGCCGCTGCCGCTGTCGTTGTCCTTGTCCTTGTCATCCCCCTCGTGGCTGTTATCCATGGGCTTTCGACCACCGTTCTTGTTGAAACGTTCGCGGCTGCCATGATCGTTGTACTTCCTGTACTTCCCGCGCTGTTCGTCGGAGTGCCCCTCCTGCTCCCGGCTCCTGGTGTTGCGGCCTTGTTTCTTCCTCTCGTGCGAGTGCTCCTGCTTGTATCTGGGCTTATAGCGCTCCTTGGAGGCATTCTCTCGCCTCGGCTGCTCTCGATCTTGGGCTGCGCCGGCTCTGGGGTTCGAGGACTGAGGGGGAGCGCCGTTGGCCTCGTTGCCGCCAGAAAGAGTGCCTAGCTTCTCGGTGACCTTTTCAAAGTTGTGAAAGGCTCGAGACTGCTGCAGCACATCGTTGACCGCATCACCGATCTCATCGGCCAGAGACTCGGCATGCGGTGGCTTGCTCTCCAAGCACATGGCGGCAATCTCCACGAACTGGCCGTCCTCGCACTGGAAGGACTTTTTCAGGTCTGTTTTGGTAATGTCTACGGGCTGCACAGAGTCCCCGTTGCCTGGCCAGGCCTTAAAGGTCTTCCCCTTTGCCCGGCTCTGGCGCTGTCCCGCCTCCTGACCTCCACCTCCTCCTCCACCGCCCAGGTACTGCAGCTGCTTGGACATGATGTCGATTTCGGCCCGCAGCAGGTTGTTTTGCAGCTCCAGATCGCCCACACGGCGCTCCAGATCGGCTAAAGGCTTGTCGTTGCCGAGAACCTGCCATTCGGGGTGGCGCAGCTTGCCGACAAAGGCCAAAATGGCCAGAGTGGCCACCACATAGAAGATGGCGGTTAGGCCGCTCTGCACTAGCGGTGGCAGCACTTGAAGGTCGCTTAGCTTCATCTCCAGCTTGGAGCGGACCACGCGCTCTGCCACCTCCTCGTGCTCATGCTGCTTTCGCTGCCGGGAATCTGCACTGCCGTCGTTGAAGTCCTGCCGCTCCTCCAGCTGCTGCACGCCGCTAGTAGTGGCCGCCGTGCCCAGGATAATGGGGCCTGTGGGCATCTCGCTGAAGCCCAGGTCGACGAGAGGCTGGCGGAGGAAGAGATTGGGCGAGATACGGTCCGTGCTCTCGCAGTCGCTGATTATCGAGATCCCGTCGGATATGTCGTCCGCCGGCGAGTCGTCGGTCACTTGCCTGTTGCATCTGGGTGGGAAAAAAGGGTGTGAGTGTGAGTGTCTCCCTTTAGTTCGATCTTTTTTTTTTAGCCTAGGCTCACCTGTCGTTTGCATGCTTATCCGCCGGACTGCGCCCCGGATCCGGTAGCTCCTCCTCCTCTAGTCCCTCACCTCTCTCCCTCACCACCGGCAGAATTGTCCACGAATTGGGTCCCGAGGACGACGAGGAGCTGCTCCCAAGTGACTCCTCCCCGGACGCGGACCTGGCCTTGGCTCGTCCTAAATCTTCGGATGTGCTGCCCTCCATCTCCAACTCCCTCTCCATATCCATCGCTGCGCTGTCGTCTGTGAAAATAATATTTACATCAACAAGTGCAATATTTAAAGGTAAGTTTTACGTTTTTATTTTTTTTTTCTTTATTTAGGGACAGGACATAAGCACCTGTGGCACTTATTTTCAAGGACCTGCTTAGCAGTTCGAAAAATGTTATGTACATTTCGGACTGTTATGCTAATGCCCTGTTAGGCGCATCTATGTTATGTTAAACGCAGCAGCTGCATGTGCGAGCAGAGCATGCAACAGCCTATAGCAAGCCCTCTCGCTCACACGCAGTCGCGGTGCTGTTGCATTTATTTTTGCTTTGTCCGGGCCTCAACTATCAATACACACACGATATTACCAGGCCAGGACCTATACTCTATATAGGCCGTCTAATCTGGCAATTAGCAACTGCAACTTCAGGTCGCGAAATGTTACTTAAATTGTATGTTTGTTTGTGTGTGTTTATGCCCCCGAGCGCTGACCCAATGCAAGTGCGAGCGAGAGAGCAGCAGTTACAGAGTACGCAATGTCCATGGAATAAAGGAGATGGAAGAAACTGCGACATACACACATACACTCGCGCAGCTGTTGGTTCTCGTTGGTGTGAGCGAGAGGGCTATACAAAATACACCTACGTCACAGAGGTAATTTTGCAGAAAATACGTTCAAGGTTTTGGCTTTTCTGGGCTGCTCAGCTGGCGCCCACGCACATTTCACCTATATGTATATGTTATATCTATATATGCAGATGTTCTGGCACTCACTTGCGACGCACTTTATCTTTGAACTTCTAGCCGCAAAAAATGGAAATTGAAAACAATGCAAACACACACATGTGCGTGAGTGTGGGTTCAAATGGTACTGGCAACGCACCAGTGCTGCCAGGCTGTCCGTTCATGAGGCCCCAATGCTGCCCATGTTTTTGGTCATAAGTGAACAGTGCTGCCCAGTTTTCTCATGTTGAGTGTCTGGCATCTCTGTGTCCGTTTTTTTTTTAAATTCAAATTCGAATTAACACTTTTCAAATAGTTGATATCTTTTCCCTCGTCACACCCACCTTACAAGTGATTCTCCATGATGCGCCGCACCTCGCCGGCCTCCGAGCTGAGCTCCCAGTCCGAGGCGTGGCCGTTCTTAGCCAGGGAATGGATGTGGTTCCTGGGCGAAGGCACCATCGTGACAAACTTCTGCTGTCCTCCTCCCATCGCCGTGGCCGGCAGGCTGAGTCGAGGCGTCACCGGCTGAAAGCCCCGCGGAGCAGGTGGCGTCGTCAACAAGCGATGCAGCATCTGTTGCTGCTTGTGGAGTCGATGCTGTGGCGTCCAGTAGATCTGGCTTCCCTGCTGGGCGGAACGGTCCAGGATGAGCGGCGTGGTCCGGCCGTCCTGCATCATATAGCCATGGCCCTGGCCCTGGCCCTGGGACACGTAGAGGTTGCCGGGATGATGATAGTCCACCAGCTGGGCGGCCTGCACCTGTCCCTCGCCCGTCTCCACCAGGACGAACTGGTCGAGGAGCACCGGTCGGCCGAGCAGGCCCAGTTGCTGGCTGGACAGGTACTGGTCCGAGTCGTTGGACAGCAGGCTGGTGCGCTTGCTCACGTGGGCGTAGATGGGCGAGGAGCCGTCCACCTGGGGATAGCGTACCTGCTGGACGGGCAGGCTCTGCACCCGCAGAGGAACCTGTGGTCGGGCGCTGAAATCGGGAGAAATATCTGGTTACTAGGAGGGAATGGAAGATCAAGACCCATCAAATCAATGGGAAAACCGTCCAAAAGTCTGCCATGAAGCCTTCTTTTGGAGCTTCTATTACCCCTGATCGTCGACGGAGGCGTAGGAAACCGGAGAGACATCCGCATTCGGTGGCGTCATGTGGCGCTCGTAGATAGGCTGCATCTGCAACTTGGCCGCCGGCAGCGGCGTCCGACTGATGCTCTTGCGGCAGAACTCCTTGACCTTGTCGAGGATCTCCTCGCGGGTCAGCAATCCTCCGATGCGGCGGGACGGTGTCTGAACCTGACCCTGTCCCTGATCTCTGCGTCGTAGCACAACCGGCGTCACTTCGCTCTCGCTCTCGTAGCCACGTCGCAAAGCATGGCTCTGGCTCTGGCTGGGACTACTGGTCACCATGTTGTCCAGGACGCTCTGGCAGCGTGGCGGCTGGACTTGGATCTGCTGCTGCTGCATCTGCTGAACCTGCTGTATTGGGACAATGGGTGTCCCGTCCAGGATCATCACATGGCGGTGGCGTCCACTGATGCCGGAGAAGGTGTTGCGTTGCTGGGAGCCGCGCAGGAACTGTTGCTGCTGCTGCTGTACTGGTTGAAGGTGCTCGTAGATCTCCTCTCTGGGCCGCTGCAGCTTCTGGACCGGATGCGGCTGTGGCTGCTGCTGTTGCTGGAGCACCTTGTGGTAGAGCTGGCGGTCCGTCACTTCCTTGATGGCCCTCAGCTGCTCCCATTCGTTCTGGCCGCGCACAGGCGTCGAGGTGGCCACGGGCGTTGCCAGGAGAAGTTGCTTTTGCTGCTGCTGTTGCTGCTGCTGTTGCTGCTGCTGCAATTGCTGCTGTTGCTGCTGCTGCAATTGCTGCTGCTGCAATTGCTGCTGTTGCTGCTGCTGCAATTGCTGTTGCTGCAACTGCTGCTGCTGCTGCTGCTCTGCGGCTAGCGAACGTCGCTGTCCAAGCAGCCGGATCTGACTGCGATCCATGGAGCTGGAGCGGCCAAAGCGGCTGGCAGGCGGAGCCTCCGGTGAAATGCGTCGCGGAATAAGGCTCTGGCGTTCCGGAGCCGATCTCTGCAGCGTGGTTGTGGGATTCCTATTCTGCAAATCCCCGATCCTCCGCGGCGTTGGCACCGGCGCAGGGCGACTCTGACTCTGACGACTCTCCAGGAGCACTCTACGCATCTCGGCGGGCGTCGTCGTCATTGTGTCCGCCTTTCGGCGTATCTCCTCCTTTGGCGACAAGTCACCGTACAAGGTGCGCGGCATGGTGGATGCCGGCTTGGGCATGGTCTTTCGCCTCGCTGGAAAAAGGCTCTGGGAGAGCCGCTGCAAAACCGATAACTTTTTGGTGTTACTCTTGCGTAGCGCCGCCAGGGACTCGGCCACCTGTTGTCGTCGCTCCTCCGCCGTTCTCAGTGGCGGCGATGTGGTAGACGTGGATGTGGGTGTGGCGGTTGTGGGCGTAGCCCTGGGAGTGGACAGATCCCGGCGCGGCATTAACGCCAGTCCCTTGCGATCCAAATAGGCCTGAAATTCGTCAGAGCTTATGGTGTTGGTGAAGGTGCCCACCAGGGGCGACGATGGCGACGACGGCGATCCCCCCTCGCCAATGGTTGGAGCTCCTCCACTCATTGCCGGCTTCATCGGCTTCACCGGACTGTGGGCCAGCTCGTCGCTGGACTCGCTCTTGGTCAGCGGCCCGTCGATCTCGTCCAGGTCATCGTCCGAGCTAATCTGCAGCTTCTTCACGCGCTCGTCAAACTTGCGCGCGTTCTTGGTCACCTCGTCTGGGTTGAGGAATAGACCGCCCTCGGTGTCCGGCTCGGAGATGCCGGTGCGTATCTTCAGGTTGGCCAACTCCGGGTAGTTGGGCTTGGAGCACTTCTTGAAGGCGAGCTTCGATGAGGGATTCTGATTCGGATTGTGGACGCGTGGCTGCTTTGTTCCGGCGCGCGGATCCTTGGCCGCCTGCTTGCGCTTGGGCAGCTTGCCGGCTATCTCCTGCAGTTCCTCGAACTTGATCCGTGCCAGCACCGTGGGATCGTAAACGAAGTAGGCGTCTGGATTCTTGATGTACGTCTTGACATACTTGGACTGCTTTAGCACCTCCTCGGTGGTTACATACTCCTCGCCAGGCGTTGTTGGGGCTGAGTTCTTACCGGCAAAAGAGGCCTTGCTTCGTCGTGCGTTGGCCTCGTTCTTCTGCTGCTCTCGCTCCTTCTCGCGCTCTCGCTCCCGCTCTCTCAGCTGCTGGGTCACCGTCTTGCGGACACTCAATGTGGAACGCTTGGCGGGCACCGGTGGCGGTGTCTTCTTCTCCCGGCCGTTGGCCACGTGACCATTACGAAAGGGGTTCTTCTGGTCGACAATGGGCTCGCCGGAGGTGAATTTGCGAATCTTCTCGTCGTTGGGATTGAAGCTGACGGACTTCTTGGCCTTGGTTTCTGGGGAATGATGCTCCTCGACTGGCTTCTCCTGCTCCTCCTCTGGGCTAATCTTCTCGCCCACTTCTTTGACTTTGTCCTGGTTCTGGTTCTGGTCGTTGTCCTCCTCGAGTCTCTCGAAGGGCTCGATAATCTTCAGCGGCGCGTCGATGTAGCTCTCGGCTTCCTGGCGCTTGGCTTCACTTACTGGACAGATTGTGTCTCCTGCTGGAATCGTCTCAGACATGGTTCGGAGCAGCGGCTGGGGGGGAGTGTAGAGGGGTGGTGGATCGAGGGGGCTTGGAGTGGAAGAAAGTTGGAGTTGGTCCTCGGATTGCCGCCCACCATTGATAATGCTGCCCGGTGGTCCGTTGAGGAAATCTGTGGGGATTTAAAAAATATGTTATATTTATTAATTATTGTTTATATTTTTAATTAAAAAAATCAGTATATTACAAATAGGAAAATCAGAGTCAAAAATGAGCGAGAAATTGAAATATTTGTCCAGATCTTAGTGGCTTATCGGTAGTCTGCAAATCATTGCATACTTTTAGTTGCCTTTTTAAAGGATTCTAAAATCCTAGTTGTTTTAGATTAAGTTTTAGTCGCCTTTTCAAAGGATTCTTAAATAGTAGTTAAATGATTCCTTTAGTCGCTTGTTTTTTAAATTTTTAAACCGTGTTATTTTATTTTAATTAAAAGAAAAATTTATGTAAGTTTTATCTATTTATTCTACAGATTTATTGAGTGCAAAAATATAAATTTCGACTTTGATCTCTCCGATTCCCCATCACCTTATAGGGAAATTGCTCGTTTCTCGGCGCTCGTCTGTCTTGAGATTAAGTGAACAATTTTTAATAAGTTTCCGAGGCCATTGTAGTTGACATTCCGGAATGTGGGTCAGAGAGCAGACCCCCTTGGGGGCCGGTGGAAAGCCGCCGCCTGTAAGCCGGTTTGCCGCATTTCCAAGTGCAAATATCCAATTTGCATATATTTGTATAAAAAAAAAAAAAGAATACAAAAACTGGGGCCGTTTTCGATTTTGTTTTTAGATCTAGCGCACCTTGATGTGGCGCAGTTTAGAGTGCGCCTCGTGAAATCGTCATTTGGCTGCGAATTGCACGGTAGTGTCATATTTGTGGGTCGAAAGTTAATTTTCCAAAGAGATAATGTTACTCCGAGGGGAGGGTCTTCGGGGAAAATCTACTCCGTATGCCTTAATGGCCAGCAGGTGTAGCAGAACCGAGTCGGAATCGTAATGAATCCATGGAAATGGTCTAAAATCCCATAAAATACACCCTTCTTCTGTTTTTTTCTTTTCCCCCTTTTTGCGTCTGGGGCACGCGCCGGGGGTCAGTGCCACCCTTAGACTTGGACTACTCCAAGCAACCACCACCCTGGCAGGAGATCAACCCTCCCCCGTAAGGAAAAACGGCAAACGAAACGGGCGACAGTTATGGAAAATTTCAGCATTCGAGTTTTTCCAATATTTTGGAAACGAAATCGTATCACAAATATCCACAATTTGTTCTGTGACAAATCACAGATTTAAGGAAACAAAAACAAGAACCTTGATTGGAGATTTTCTGGGCTTGTATAAACGAAGTTTCCAGTTGAATTGCTAATTAAAATTTATTTAATAACTAAAAGGTGTCCAATAAATCGATAAAAGATGTTGCTTTAATTGCTTAATATTTGAAAACTAAAAATTTTTTATTTGTGCTAAGACTTTTCAGTCTTGGTCCATTCTCAAAGTCTTGCCAGGCATTATATCAAGATTTTGGCTCAGGACCAGACAATGTGCCAATCCTGCAGAGCCGTCAGACAGTCGGGATTTATGTCCGCATCATGCAGATGTCCTGCCGAGGACATTGTCCTCGAGAGCACTCCAGGCGGCGCCTGCTGTCGCCTGGCTGCCCAAAACCAAAGTAATTGCAAAATGCCGAAATAGTAAACTCCGGAAAACTTGGAAAACTGGGGGAAACTCCATGAACCGATGGGCTGTTGGCCTGGCTGCCTCGTGTAATGAACGCCGTAAACGTAAACAAAACGCGAGGGAATGTGTAAAAACAACAAAACACGCAGCACGCAGGCCAACTGATGACTGACATTGACGATAAATGAACAATCGACCTCAATAAAGGCAGCGCAGACACACGCACGCCCGTAGGTACGATCGTATGGCCGTATATTTCCCCATATATATATATATATATATCTATATGCTATACACATGCAGGGCAGATATATCTGCGACTCCGACTCCGGGAACTTCTGGCGGGCGAAAAAAAAAACCAAAATAACAAGCAAATGTTTACCAAAAGGTAAAGTACTTTAGCACTGGTCGGAACTGGACTTGGCTTTGTTTTTTTGTTACACTCTTATTTATCATTTATCACGATCGTTTTTTGGGATATTTCCCCAGGAACGTGCTTCGTTAAAATGATTTTATTGGGTAAGAACAATCGAATGGTTCGGAATTTGTAAATTAATGGGAGTGTTTTGTTAATTTTTAAGAGAATTCTGTTTGTAGTAGGAAGTTAAATCGATCGATGACGTTTTAAAATTGCTTAAAAAGTGTGTCCAAAAGTATGCAATAAAATGTTTAAAGGGAGTTTCATTCTATTTAGCATTCAAGAATTTCTGAAATCGATTTTAATTCCCCTCACAATGTGATTCATTAAATTAGAAAATAATTATGTAACGGAAATTTGTACAAAGGGTTTTGAAATCAATTAAGAAGGTGTCAAAAAGTATGCAATAATATCCATAAGATGCAAAATAGTGTTTCTCATTATTCGAAAATTGTTAAAATATAAAATTTAATTCCACCCACTAAGTGATTAACTTATCCAGTGTATCTAGGAAATATCTCCAATACAGAAATCAGTATTCAAGCGTTTTTAAAACTAAGTAATACAGTTGTAAACAGCAATAGGTCTGTTCAGTTCGTTACATAATCAAATGCTTGGTTTACATTCTATAAAGAACAGAAGACTCATGTATTATTTATATTTTATACATAGTTTAGGCAACAAACCAAGCTTTAATTACACTTCAATTAAGTAACCATACCTCATCCGATTAATAGGCAGCCGTACCTCAAATTACAGCTATTAGCCTTTGCAGATTTTATGCTGTTTTTATTAGCTATTAAATATTAACTTGGCTTATAAATTGCATGCCATTTTCATCAATTTTCCGCAAATAAAAACGTTTTTGGAATAAGCTAAGCCCGCCATAAAACTGCGCAATTACAGCTTTTTCATAACCTTCTGTATAAATGTAAGTTTTATATATATAACTATTAAAAATTGTAAGCCGGACTTAAATTTCATTGTAAATCAAATATTTTAAACACTTTAAAATATTTAAAAATGATTTCCTTGACTGAAATACTGGATAACCCATAGTCGTGGCTACTCCATGGAAGAAACCATTCTAGTTTTTTTTAAATTTACCTTTAAGTGCGAGCTTAAAAACGAGCTAACAATAAAAAAAAAGAAGGTAAAAGAGGCAAAACGCTGGCTAACACCGGCTCTGGGCCGGCAGCAAACGAGTTGGGGCCAGAGTTTGGAGCGTTCTCAGGTTTTTTTTTCCCATTTTTTTTTTAATGTTTTGTGGAGCTCCGCGAACTTGAAGTTCGAGTGCCGCCAAGAGTGAGTACTTGGCCACGACCGGATGCCCGATGCGATCTGTGGACTGTCGTAAATTTTTTTTCATTTTGGGGTTTCGTGATGATACACTCTCCAAATGGTCAGCTCGGACTTCGACTCCGACTCCGAATCCGACTCGGAGTTCTACGCACTCGGGCTTAGTACGCATTTCGTACGCATTTCGTAGGTCGCATAATTAATTGCGCAGCACTCACGGAAACCATCCAGAGATCCAGATCGCTCCGTCTTCACCCCCTCTGTGGCCCTCCTGTGTCTTGGGGTGTGTGTGTACATAACTTGTGGCCATGTGGAGAGCTGTACTCGGATTCGGATTTCAGACTCAAGACTCTTGGCCGTTTGATACACAGCAAGAAAGAGTTCACTTGGCTCTGAATTGAAAGGGTAAGCCAATGAGAGGAGGAGGCTTATATTATGGTTAATATAAGCCCCATAAATGGGTATACAAAAGTGCAAATATATCGTAGAATTTTCTCTTAATTTCCTTTAATTTCCCTCAATTATTTCTTGTAGTGTCTGGCCCTGCAATATCGCTCTAGTTTCCCATTTCCCCAGTGTGTGTATCGATTGTGGTTGCTTTTCTTGCCGCTGATCGTCTGTTTGCCGTTGTTTTTAATCTCGAAATGAGGAGTTTCTGGCACACAAGCTAGAGGAGCTGGAGGAGCAGGAGGAACCGGAGGAGGAGCCTCAAGTGCCCGTTGTTATTTACGATTGTGTGGCCAAGAAATACCAGATATACTTATTTATACTTGGGCCAGTATAATGATATGCATGTGTTCTCGGCAAAATCTTTGCCATCTAATGAATCTTTAATGGTTTGGATAATACATCGCATCTAAGAGGAAAATCGGTATGTGATTGCCGAATTATGCCTATGGATTGTTGGATTGTAGGGCTTGTGGCTTGGGGATAGTTGAATCCAGACCGACGTGACCTCTGGCTAGTCTTTGGGCGCTTGACTTTGGGTCTTACCGCTTTCCACGAACACAAATTAATTGCCGGCAGATGACGTCGCACCATTGGCTTGCCCCCATTGACCCATAAATTCCAATCGATGATTTTACGGTGGCTATTGCCTATAGAACATGGTCTGGAAATGATCATATAAATGTATATTAAAGTTTTGAATACTTTCTATATCTTGGAAATTAAAATACAAAAAGAAATAAATCATTCACTTGTTGATACTAACCAAACTTGGCCAGCTTGTCTGTGATTGTATTTATAGCAAAAACAAAAACAAAAAAAAAACAACCGAAACCGAATGGGTATCAGAAACTAAGTTATGTACGTCTGGCCTTCAAAATTGTGTGGTGTTATCGCTGTTGGGGACCCAGTGTACCATAAATCTGGCCAGCTGCCCGCGCATAGCGTCGATCCGTTGATTGATTTAACTATCGTGCCATAAATGGCGCACTCTGATTACGCTCTTGCGGTGGCCGCCGCTGGTACACGTCATCGCGGGACCACTGTACCGCCGCAGAGCTGCGAAGTTGTAGAGTTGCGGAGTTGTGGCGTTAGAAAAAGCGTTCATTATGCCGCCGCCACAGCAAAAGTCAGGGGGGGAACAGGGCAGGAAGCGGCGGAGAAAATAAAAACAGACACAGAGGTGCGTTAAAGGTACGTTAGAGGTATCCCAGCAGACAAAGAAGCGGACATAGTACGGATAGATACGAAAAATGTCCGCTATAGATTATCGCTAAATGCTCAAAAACGGACGCGCAAACGGAAGAATAGCGAACGAGTATCGAGTATCCTAAGTTTATACCCGCTAATGATATCGTAAAAGGTCCGCAATTAAAATCTTATTCGGGTTTCGAAAATAATAGCACTTGCTGCCACAAAACCCATACGTTTAAGAGTCTGAATCAAACGTTTTTTACGCTTGAAATCCGCCAAGCTATCGTTTTCAATACCATAAACAAAGTATTTGTCTGCTGGGTACATAAGAGGTACGTCCTAATGGATATATCTGCGCGGTTGGCGGAGATTGTGGAATCGCTGGAAGCACCAGAAGTGTAAACAAACAGACACACACAATCGGTTACAACGTTGCAAAAGCACTCATAGTAACAGCAGAGGTCAAGATAATAGTTAAAGATTAGGTAAAACCCTTTAAAATTTTTATAATATTAAAATTGCAAGAGAAAGATTAATTTTCCAAGTGGGAAAATTCCGCTCGAACCTTAATTTTCAAGGAAACTTTATTTATAACTCTAGGAACTTGGGAATTTATATTTATTTTTTAATATATAAAGTATTTCTAGTAGCATTCTCTTTATTTTAAGCCCTTTAAGCATCGATTTGAATTATACACTAACTATTTTTTATCAATTTAAATATTACAAATCTATCTAAAAAGTTCCTTAGGTTCCTTTTAAAAAACAGAAACAAAACCTTAAATATATATAAAACTGCAATTAATTTATTATTTTCCCATATATTAATCATATATTTTTAATAAAATGTTTGCAAATTATTGCAAAACCTATAGTAACCCATTAGACCCCTAACAACCCAGTTTTTTTTTGTTCAGAATATTGGCGCAACTAGGTATTATACATATATAGACAGACATATTGTGGAAAACGCTGATAAGCATGTCCCGTATGTGTGCACGGGTTTGTATCAAATTTCCCGAGGCTGTTCAACAGGTGAACTACTAACCCAGTAACTCATTCCGCCTTCTGTCACCGGTGGTTTGGACTCGGGTTCGTTGGGTTGGGATTGGGGTTTGGGTAGCCGGGAAAATCGGTGGCAATTATTACACAGATGCTTGCACAGACAATTCCGTGACATCTGATCTGATCGGCGACTGCCGACTGCCAATTGCGGTGGCATTTGACTCGAGCTTTCTGAATTTCCATGCGACGCAGCCCGACCGCAGATATCGGGGTCTCTCTTCGAGGCGTCTACCGGTGGGGGTTACTTCAGCGGAAAGTTGCGAAAGACCCAAGGAGTACGAGAAATATAGGGGGTAATCAAAAGCCGACAGCGGAGCCAAGGTACAAAGAAGCCCACACAAAAGGCAAAAACAAAAACAATATATATACATATATCATAAAACGCTGTGTGTGCGACTTTTCCCGGCAGTTAGGTTTTAGTCAAATTTTAAGTCAAGAAATTGAAATAAATGGAAAAACTGATGGCGGCATACAGTGGCGGTCAAGATGTGGAAACGATTTGAGTTTGTACTAAATAACAGGTACATTTGCAGGTACAGGTACAGCTAAATGAGCTGGGTTTTTAATTGCATATTGTAAATTGAAAATATATAATTTAATTTAAATTTGACCTAGCCTAACACGAATAAATTTGAAAGAGGGTACTGATGACTCAATATTTACAACTTAAGTGAAATTAAAAAGGTACCTAAATATTTGCATTTTATTTAAAAATGGTACCTAAATATTTGCATTCTATTTTAAATGCAATAATAAATTTCTATTTCATTTAAAATTCATCCTTGTTTTCTTGCAATGTCCCTGGGCTTTATTTTCTTGCCCTTAACTGTTGGCTGCAATATTCAGCAGAAATGTGATTTCGGAAACCCTCAGTACTCATGAGTGATTTGAGGTGATGGGCTTTCGGTTGCCGCAATTCATAAAATCACGAAAAGTCGTTAAGTGTTATGTGTAATATCGCATTACACGAAAAAAAGGCCAGCACTCGGACTTATTACTCGGCAGATTCACCTTGACAGTGCGATAACGATCACGAGCGATCACTCTTTTTGGTTTGTATGTACAGCTGTGCTCGCTATATTGTACTATATTTAAAACAAACACTCTAAGGCAGAACATGATAATAATCTTTTTTAATCAAACTTGGAATTTAGTAAAACTTTGAATAATTTGCTGAATAAAATAGACCAAAATTAATAATACTGTTTCGTTTTGCTTTTCCCAAAGTTTGCACCCATTTGCTGATGACTCAAAAGGCATACAACCCAGTGTTTGCTCTTAGCTTTTGTCCAGGTGAAAAGCATACACAAGTCGCTTGAGAACACGAACTTCTTTCTTTTTTCGGCACACCTTTGGCATAGGTTAAATGTGTGCGAACGGAGAATGAGAATCCTTAAACCGGTTGGGACACTGCTTCATTGGAAAAAGCCAGGCGAAAATAAAAATAAAATATTAAGACAAGGCGTAACGCGTTTGAATGTAAAATGGAAACATATGATTTATTAAACATTTTTTTTTAAATTTTAAAACAAAGTTCACTGAAAAGAACAACCTGCTGCAATTGTCTTGTAAGATAAATCGATATTTGAATTAATTCTAGAATATATAGAACTCAGTTTTAGGTATAAAGTTATGGAAGCATAGTTGAAACTTTCAGATTTCTAGGATTCTTCTCGAGATAAAACATTTATGAATGCCTAGCATAGTTTTTAAAAGGTACATATATTTTGTAGAGAAACTAAGAAACGGTTCTACACGGTTCTATTATAAAAAGGAAGTCCACAATCTTTAATCCTATAGCTATTGTTATAGTTTTACAGTTCAGATTCTTTTCAGAATCCAGAAAGAAATACCCTAACCCGTTTATTACGAGTACCCACTGTATATGGCTTATGATAGAAAGTTACGTAATGGTCTACAGTTCCATAATTAGTACGGCTTCTGAGCCTTTTCTTCCTGTGTAGATCGCTGTCATCGTTTATGTATTTATTTACTTTTTTGTTTGTGTGGAAAAAGTTACGGTTAAGCCCCGTGTGCGATCGATTCTTTTTTGGCCAAATTAAACGCCAGCTGGAACCATTTCGTTCTCCAGTTTGCGAAAAAGATTAGGACCTCCGATAAGATAGCAGGCTTTATCTAAGCACACACTCACACAAGCTCCTGTTCTAATTTGAATTCCCTCCCACCACCCAAAGCACACACACACACACAGTGATGATGCACTCAGAGAGCGGAAGAAGAGAGAGAGAGAGAGAGAGCTGGCGAGAGCGGAAAAAGGGGGGAACAACACAAAAGCCAACTGGGAAACACATTAAAACTGCAGCCTCTGCTTCGATTTGCCTTCCCAGTTGGACCTGGCTTTCTTTGCTTCTTTGCTTTACTTTCGTCATTGTTATGGTTATTGTTGCTATTGTTGTTGTTGTTGCTCTGTTACTGTTACTGCTTGTGGCCGTTGCGCACAGTTGGCTTTAATATTTCAAAAATATAAGCGGTTATTGTGTGCGCTCTTGTTGTCTTTCTGCCACCATTTTTTTCGTGGTCTTGCGCTGCGCTTTCCGTTGGGTTCATTCACCGCAACGTAACGCAGCGGCTGCGGTTGAGGCAGCCCAACTGACAAATGCCAATAAGAACATATATCCCAACCGAAAAACCCATCCCGATTGAAAAACCCACACTATGTGGGCGCAAAAACTCACAGATACTACGCTCGCACAACAACAACAATAGCCGGGGGCACTGCAAACAATCGGTGGTTGTTGTTGTCGCTGTCTGTTATTAATTTCGCCGTGTGTTCCTCGTATATTTCCACTAAAATCTGAGTACAAAAAGCCGACACACACACACAGAGAGATGTAGTTAGAAAAAAAAAAAATTATTATAACACACAGATCAGGGGGTTGGTAGGGTAGGAGTGGGGCAATTACCAAAACAACACAGTCACAGCGTTTCCACACGACGCGCAAAGTCACCGAGCAGACGTTAACGTAAGCGTAAATGAGTAAGTGAGTACGGGTACGGGTACGGGTACGTTCGAGTAATTGCGGCACTCGCGCGGGGCACTGATGAAAAAAACAAACAAAACAAAAACACGTCCGCTCGCCACGAGAGTTCAGTTTTGACAAAACGCTCCCGCTCAGGCCGGAGCGGAACGCTCAGCCGCTTAGCCAGGCCATGGTGCCCATGCCAGAAGGCAGTCTCATCGGCAAAACGAGTCCCCTAAACAGTGCTACACTGATTTCCTGATTTTTTGATCAAAATTTGAAGTCAAAACCTCGAATATTGACTCAAAAATTAAGTTAGTTTGTTAAATAAAAAATACCATAACATAAAAATTAAAAGAGCCCGACGTGACTGCCTGTAGAATTTGTTAAAGAAGTTATCTACCAAATTTCAAAACGATTGATCCCGTAGATTTTGAGTTATCTACAAGATACGCCGACTTTCAAATTGACACTTTTCAGGATAGCTCTTTAAGCTTTTTGATACACTAAACGATCTCCGTTTAACTACCTATAACTTTGTCAATTTTGCTATGATCGATGTGAAACTTTAACAAAATATTCTTAAGATATGGGACATTAAAAAAATTAAAAATTAAATACCCCCCCATAAGGGACTACAACTCGAACGCTTGGGCAGTCGACGAGACTACCTTATATCTATTCTCTCATGCGGCCCGACAGCCATTCGAACGATTCGAACCGCAATGCAACGCAACCGAACTCGGAAATGAACACGAACACAAGTGGCTGAATTTCGAATACCCTTTCCTTCTAGCGGAATAAAAACAAATTAAAAAAATAAAATATATTTATAAATACAAACTTAATCTGACAATAATTCATTGTGTGTATCTTTATCTTTTAGCAAGAGTCTTAAACTTTAGATAATGGGTTCGGGAAGCTAAAGTTCGTATACCTGAATTTGTATTCATTTAGATTTGAATTTATTGGTTAATGCGGAGTATTCTGTGTAAGTTTCTATTAGTTTTGAATTCTCTTAATCGTAAAACAGGGAATCAGAGAAATAAGTCTTAATTGACTAGTTGGATAATGTTGGGCCAGAATTATCGTTTAAGGGGAAACCAATTAAGGGTTACGTTACCCTTCTTATGAAATCAATCTAGAAAGCCGCTGGCTGGCATCTGTGAAGTTCGAGGCAACATGTCCCGTGAGTTCGTGAGTCGGTTTGTGGGTGGTTTTGTCCCACAGACTTTGGGGGTTGCAACCGAAACCGGTTTTGATCTCGGTAGGGTCGAACGTTCAAACACGTTCGTCGAACATCCTTTGTCGGTTGGATCGAACATTGCCATATAGCTGAATTGAGGAGATCTGGTACTTTTGGTCGCTCGTTCACTGAAAGTCTGGTAGCACTGTAGCGTTGCCAGACCTTTCGGTCCCAGCGACCAAAAGTACCAGATCTCCTCAATATAGGAGACCTCAGTCAAAGCGCCATCTAGTGGAATATCTTGGAAAAATATAAATCTTTATCGTAAAATCGCAAAAATAGTCTACTTTTAGGCGTAACTAAACTCAGAAAAATATGATTTATAAACGTTATTTATTTTGTAACTTCAATTTCTATTACAAGAATTTACAAGAAACCTATTGCCGCTAAATCGCCACCATATTTTTCATTTTTGGCCACGTTTTCAGTTAATTTTTTAGGTTTAAGACATTTAAGAATAATTGTATAAGCATCTGTTGTGATTTTTTTCCTTTTTTTAAATATTAAATAAAAGTTAATTTATTGGTATTTTCGAATACGGAGAATACCCCACCTCCAGCCGGCGGAGCAGGGCTCCAGTTGCAAGCTGCCAGCAGTGGCTTCTCCGAGCGATCCTCGCCAGCCGCCGGCTCCAGCCTGCTGCGCTACGGAGAATACCCCACCTACAGCCGGCGGGTAAGCATCAACGGCAGCGGCGGCGGCGGCGGAGCAGGGCTTACTGTAAATTACAAATTATGAATAAGAAAAATTATTACTATTTTTTAACGATTTTTATACAATTTTATTTATTAAATAAATATGGTGGCAAGTATTCCTATTATACTGAATTTATTTATTTAGTTATTTTATAGCTGGGTGGGCATCACTGATGTAAAGTAAGATGAATTTTTCTCTCAATATTGCAATATAGCTAACTGGGCATCACTGGCAGGTAGTGAGATGCCATTTTGTCCCAATGGAGCATCCTAGCTAAATCACTGGCGGTTAGTGCGATGCCATTTTCTACCAATAATGCAAAAAATAGCTAGATGAGCATCACTGATGCAAGTGAGCATCACTGATGCAAGTGAGCATCACTGATGCAAGTGAGCATCACTGATGCAAGTGAGCATCACTGATGCAAGTGAGCATCACTGATGCAAGTGAGCATCACTGATGCAAGTGAGCATCACTGATGCAAGTGAGCATCACTGATGCAAGTGAGCATCACTGATGCAAGTGAGCAGAAATTTCCATCCAATTTGGCCGTTTCCCAAACTAGGGTAACAGGCGAACAGAAACTAGCAGCAAGCAACTGAAAACTGGTATAAACTGTTATAAAAACTTTTGGGCAAAAACAATAATTGGTATAAACTGTTATACTTCATTTTATGCATTTATTTCATTTGTTGCCGACAACAACAGCTTGATGGCAACAACAACCTTTTTACAACAACATCCCTACAGCAGCCCATCCAAATTTCCGAACAATTCCATGTAAATAGCCCGTTTCCCAAATTGGGGTAACAGGCGAACAGAAATCAGCAGCAAGCAGCTGAAAACTGGTATAAACTGTTATAAAAAGTCCAAGTTTCAAACCATTCAGGAGCCGGCGCAAGTTAGCGGAGACTCAAACCTTTTGAGTCCAAACTTAGGTGTTATTTTACAACTTCACCTGGGCACACTGAAACCGAAAAAAATAGCTAGATGAGCATCACTGATGCAGATGAGCATCACTGATGCAGATGAGCATCACTGATGCAAGTGAGCATCACTGATGCAGATGAGCATCACTGATGCAAGTGAGCAGAAATTTCCATCAAATTTGGCCGTTTCCCAAACTGGGGTAACAGGCGAACAGAAACCAGCAGCAAGCAACTGAAAACTGGTATAAACTGTTATAAAAAGTCCAAGTTTCAAACCATTTAAGAGCCGGCGCAAGTAAGCGGAGACTCAAACCTTTTGAATCCAAATTTAGGTGTTATTTTACAACTGCGCCTGGGCACACTGAAACTGATCGTCGTTAAATTCAAATTCAAATTTGGCAGTTAAATTCAAATTCAAATT